>NC_041314.1:108133270-108147781 GCF_004329235.1 Podarcis muralis | reverse complement strand
TCAGTTTGAAATATGGCAACCCTAGTTAAATAGCAACTGGGGGGGGGCATCTGGATTGGGTTCACAGACAGCAGGATCTAACCCTTCCTTCCTGCACCATAGCACAGACAAAATCCCCACCCCATTACTATTTGCTGGGAAAATAGGGCTGCTGCTGATGCCATGGGACTTTTATCAGGAAAATTGCAATTATTCTAGAGTTTTGCATTTTATGTGGTGGGCTGCTCCGCTGAGATGTGTTCCTTCTCTCCACCTAGTTAATGTCGGTGATTATATCCAGGCTGTGCTGGATAGAAACCTGGCAGAAAACATCTCCAGAGTCTTATACCCAAATGATAACGTAAGTGGCTCTTCTGTGTTGCATTAAAATCTCTCCTGGTTAACCGCGAGCTGATTAGAATTTGTTTTTATGTCCCCTGCGTTGACCATGGTTCGCCTTAGCATGGCAGAGAAACAGAGGCACAAAACAACCAGTGGCAACCGCCCACATCACCAACTATTCTCACTGTTTTTGCCTTGAATATCATGCCTTCCTTCTTTGCATGCGGATGCATTGCTGAGGTCCGCTATAGCAGGCTTGTCAAGCAGTGGCTGCAGGAGTGACGGCTTTTCTCTCTCTGGCCTTCCAAAGTTCTTTGAAGGGAAAGAGCTGCGTTTGAAGCAAGAGTACTTTGTGGTCGCCGCCACTCTCCAGGATATCATACGGCGATTCAAGTCCCTCCAAATTCGGGTGCCGCGACCCGTGAGAACCTGCTTCGAGACCTTCCCTGACAAGGTGAATATTTAAAAACGAGGGCCGAGACATAACTGCAGCTTTTGTTTCAAAGGACACCTCAGGTTTTTGCCTTGGGGATGGGTGGAGGAGCCTTCGACATTTCACAGAAATGTTTGAGAAGCTAGGAAGTCCCCCAAGCAAGCTCTGGTTGACTCTCCCAGTGGAAACAGCTTCATCTTTAGATGTCCATTTTAACAGGTTGCCATCCAGCTGAATGACACCCACCCCCGCCCTCTCTATTCCTGAGCTCATGAGGATCTTTGTTGATGGTGGAGAAAATGGACTGGGATAAGGTAAGAGGGAAATGGACACAGCCATATTGCATGTGTCAGCAAGGTTCTCTCCATGCAAACTGTCCCAAGAGAACTGTGGGATTTTGTCTGCTGATGAAAAGTGACCATGTGGTGATTGATAATACCGTCATTTGTCTGTTTTAGGCCCCTAAGAAGTAGCAGTTGCCAGGACATTGCCCCAATATATCGCAATGTTTTGCTGGTGATATATCGCGATGTTGAGAACCAGATATCACCAACCCTCACACACGTCGTGATCTGCAGTATATTGCCAGGTTCAAATGTTATGAAACAGTTTATCACGATGTGAACTTCCCAAACCGGTTTTGGATGATATATTGATATATCGCCCAGCCCTACTGTTGACCAACCACGTCCTCCCTCCGCAGCAACAGAAAAAGGCACCAAATTTTTAAAAGCATACTCTCTTTGGATTCAAAAGAAAAAGTTCCCTGTAGTTTCTTGAGAAATACTGCTGTTTGATTACTTTTCCTTCCAACCAGCTTCCATCCAATTCAAAAACGGGAGATGCCGCTACGCCTGAGGTGTGTCTATTTGAGGCAGCCATTGCACATGCTCAGATGGGTAGTTTTCATTGAATTCAAGCATGGGTGGTCCTGCCCACCTGCCCAACTGGCCTGCGGGGCTACTTAGGAATCTTGCTGAACAGCCAATCCCTGTCCCTCTCCTCCTAGGTGCCACAAGTCAGTCACTGTCCAGGTACATTTAAGTGCTTCCACAATGTGATTGCAAACTGACAGGCCGGCAGATTGGGTTTAACCAGGCCTGCTTAGTGAGCCCAAAAGAGTGCAGTTAGCTTGGTTGCTACCAGGATCAGATTCAGTCTGCAGGGCCCTCGTGTTATCTCATCCGCTGTTTTTAATTTTTTGCTCCAGGCCTGGGAAATCACGAAGCGAACTTGCGCGTACACCAACCACACCGTGCTGCCTGAAGCCCTGGAGCGCTGGCCTGTCTCTATGTTCGAGAAACTCCTGCCAAGACACTTGGAGATCATTTATGCTATCAATCAGAAACATCTTGACGTAAGGAGACGGGATAAATGAGGTGGTGGGGGAAGGAGGGTTGGGTTGACTGAGAGGCCTGGAGGCTCAGTCTGCCCCTAAGCGATGAGTTGCCCATTGCCAAAGTCAGAAGCTTTAAAGAACTTTGTGGAATCCTATTGGCACTTGGCGTCACCTGAGTCCTGCTGAATTAGGAGCTGCAATACTGGCCTCCTTCAGTGGTGGACCTATGGCACAGAAGGTAGTTGAATGGCTAAGTCTTCTCTACAGTGTTGCCAGCTGCCCAGGAGGAGGTATTGCAGCAGCAGTTCAGCGGGGATCAGGTGACAGAAAGGCAAACTGCTATGGTAATGCAGAACAAGGAAGTTAGAGATTAAAGGGCTCATTTTGACCTGGCACAACAACAATCGGGTATTTCACTGTTCAGAAGTAATGCAGAAATGCCTGCAAAAGTGTAGAGTAAGCAAATAGCTAAAACAGATATAGTATAAACACACCACAATAAAAACAGAAGAAGTGTCCGTTGTTGTAGACCAGCCTGCAGACAAATCAAAACAGATGCTGAGTAAAAGATTAGACATAGTCTAACCTCCATGTAAGGGATGCCGGGTGGCGCCTGTGGGTTAAACCACAGAGCCTAGGACTTGCTGATCAGAAGGTCGGGTTGGTTCAAATCCCCGTGACGGGGTGAAGCTCCCGTTGCTCGGTCCCCTGCTCCCTGCCAAACTCTACGCAGTTTTGAAAGCACGTCCAAAGTGCAAGGTAGTAAATAGGTACCGCTCCGGCAGGAAGGTAAACGGCGTTTCTGTGCGCTGCTCTGGTTCGCCAGAAGGGGGCTTAGTATGCGGCCACATGTACGCCGGCTCCCCTCGGCAATAAAAGCGAGATGAGCGCCACAACCCCAGAGTCTGTCACGACTAGACCTAATGGTCAGGCGGTCCCTTTACCTTTTTAACCCTCCCATTGTAGAGTGTTGTGTAAGCAAAATCCAGGATGAGTACTCACTAAGTAGGTATCATCTGGAAGGGCCCAAAGACCATCAACATACAAGCTGTGGCGGTTTCTAGGGGAGAGGAAGTAAAACTGGACTCATGGACTTCAATCGTCCAGGGAATTTCTTCATCATTTTTTTCTGGTGTAAAAGGGTTCCCATTGTGGGATCTCTTTAGATCTTGTTGTTAATATCCCCTCTCCTTGTGTCCTTGGCAGCTTTGTTGGCGGCCCTCTTCCCAGGAGACGTTGACCGCCTCCGAAGGATGTCCGTGATAGAGGAAGGAGACTGCAAGAGGGTCAATATGGCCAACCTGTGTATCATTGGCTCCCATGCCGTCAACGGAGTGGCCAGGATTCACTCGGAGATTGTAAAGAGCTCTATGTGAGTCCTGCTTCCTTCACTTTTTTGCAACCGGCTGTCAGCTCAGGGGAAGAACAGGCCAGGCTGCCAGAGTCTCCCCGGGGATTCTATGAGCACAGATAGTTTATTTTTCTGCATATGCATCGCTGCAAATCCTTTGCCCAAACTTTGATTTTCCGTTTTTTTCTTTTCTTTTTTATGCACCTCTTTCTTTCCATTTGGCCCAGACCCCAGAGATAGCTTATTTTCTTATTTATATAAATTTATATACTGCCCTATACCCCCAGGTCTCAGGGCAGTTCACAGAATAAAATAAAAATAGAAAACTAGAAAATACATAATCTTTTTTTAGCGGTCACATTGCATCTGCTGAATGTTTCTGCTCACTGTTATCAACTGGCCCTAAATGACACATGACCCCCCTCCTCCTCCTCCTCCTCCTCCTCCTCCTCCTCCTTCTTCTTCTTCTTCTTCTTCTTCTTCTTCTTCTTCTTCTTCTTCTTCTTCTTCTGTCTTGTGATCCATCTTGTGCTTTTTTAGATTCAAAGATTTCTACGGAAATGGAGCCAGAAAAGTTTCAGAACAAGACGAACGGCATCACTCCAAGGCGGTGGCTCCTGCTTTGTAACCCGGGACTCTCTGATGTCATTGTGGAGGTGAACTGACTTCAGCCAATAGGAATTCCATAGAGCAATTACCCCTGTTGTTGGGTCCTCCTCCTCCTCCTCCTCAATGGATCTGTCTTCATTCCATTTTTTCCTTAGATCAGGGCCATTGAACCTCAGACCTAGGGCCTGAATGCGGCTTCCCAGGCTTTGGTTTCTGATGCTTTGGACTCTCTGCAGACCACACCCCACATTTTTGCTTCTGGCCCCACCCCACCTTGACATGTGGCCTCTGCAAGGTTAGCTAGGAGGAAACATGGCCCTTTCATCAAAAAGCATCCACCATCCTTGGAGTTTCTTGGGTTTGGGGTGTGCAAGAATTCAGTTGCCATGTCCCCTAACTTCATGGTCTTTTGTCCCTGGCAGTTCATGGTTTCTGTAGTGCAGGGAGCGCAGAAGCAAACATCAGATAAGCAGGTCTGTCGATTGATGGTTTTCTTTCTTCTTTTCACTACAGAGAATTGGGGAAGATTTTCTAACGGATCTAAGCCAGCTCAAGAAGTTGCTAAGCTTTGTCAATGACGAGGCCTTCATCAGGGATGTGGCCAAAGTTAAACAGGTGAGGATGGCAGCATGTTAGCGAGAAACACCGTGATATGCTGGGCTGCAGTCGGGACAAACCCTATATGTTAATTGTTGGTTCTAAACATGTTCCAATGTATTTTAATTACTGTTTTTTTAACTAATTTGTTCTTGCAACTTTGTGTTTTCTAATTTTGCTTTAAAATATTGTAAGCTGCCCTTACAGCTTGGGTGGAAGGTGGGATATAGATAAATTATATAATCTAGAATCTCAGCCTAGACCAAACTGTGCAGCTAGAGTCAGACTTAAATGTCCTGGCCACTAACTTCAACCCAAATTTCCCTTTTGCCAGGAGAACAAGCAGAAGTTCTCAGCCTACTTGGAAAAACAGTACAAGGTGAAAATTCAACCCTGCCTCTATTTTTGATGTGCACGTCAAAAGAATTCATGAATACAAGAGGCAGCTCCTCAATTGCCTGCATATCATCACACTCTACAACCGTGAGTAGCTTAGCCCAACAAAGGCATCAACTTCGGGGCTACGGAATGCTTTTGGACAAAAATATGCTTTTGGTTCTCCTTCTTTGGAGGTCTTAAAGCAGAGGCTTGACAACCATATGTCAGGAGTGCTCTGATGGTGTTTCCTGCTTGGCAGGGGGTTGGACTCGATGGCCCTTGTGGTCTATTTCCAACTCTATGATTTCTATGATTCTAATCATAATAACATAGCACCAAATGTACGCAGGAGATGGGAAAACTAGCTTGTTTCGGGGAGATAGTTCTTCTATTCTCTATCTAAATGTGCGAAAGTATTGCTTACATGCAAGGATGCTTTTTGCAACGCCATTCAGACAAATGTCATGTCACCCACCTGCAGATTGAAGCAGTACCGTATAATTTTTGTCCCCATAGGACGCTCCGTCCCACTAGGAACGCACCTAGTATTTTTGGGGGGAAATAAAGGATTTTTTTATTTATTTTTTTTTAGAGCTGGCCTAGGCTGGCGGATGTGTTCCCAAAGCGCCGGGAGCTCTGCTTTTCAGCGACGCCCGGCACTACCGAAGAACGCAGGCTACCTTATCCGCAAGCCTAGACAAGCCCTGCGGGGAACTCCCGCAGGGGCTGCCTAGGCTGTGGGATAGGTCTTCCTGAAGCCTATGGAAGAGCCGAGAGGGGTCGGGGGCGCACCGACCCTTTCTCGCTCTCCAAAGCTTCCAGCGAAAGCCTAGCATTCGCCCCACCTAGGACGCACCCAGACTTTCCCTTACATTTTTTGGAAAAAGGGGGCGGAAAAAGTGCAGTCCTATAGGGCCGAATAATACCGGGTAAATAATAATAATTTTCATTATTTATACCCATGCGCTATCTGACTGGGTCTCCCTAGCCACTCTGGGTGGCTTCCAACCAAATATCAAAAACAATACAACGTCAGACGTTAAAAACTTCCCTAAACAGGGCCGCCTTCAGGTGTCTTTTAAAAGTAAAATAGTTGTTTATTGCCTTGACATCTTCTGGGAGGGCGTTCCACAGGGCAGGCGCCACTACTGAGAAGGCCCTCTGCCTGGTTCCCTGTAACCTCACTTCTCGCAGTGAGGGAACCGCCAGAAGCCCCTCGAAACTGGAACTCCAGTTTCCGGGCAGAATGATGTGGGTGGAGACGCTCCTTCGGGTATACTGGGCTGAGGCCGTTTAGGGCTTTAAAGGTCATCACCAACACTTTGAATTGTGCTCGGAAACGTACTGGGAGCCAATGTATGTTCTCAGCAGCCACTCCCAGTCACTAGTCTAGCTGCTGCATTCTGGATAATGCCTTTGAATACTACTTGCCGGGAGTCGTGAATAGGGAGATGGCTGCTGCACGCCCATTGGTCCAAGGCACATAGTTTTCATATTTTTCGGCGGGTGTGGGAGGGTCGCGCACGCATATGCCAGTTAGGCGTTCAATTCATAAAAGATGTGTAACCGATAACTCCATTTTGCAGCCAATGCTAAAATGCGTACTAATTTAATAGATCAACCACAGGTCCGATTGGAAGCCGTGCTCGATGGTCTGACTTAAAAAACACCTATAAGGTCTGGCGTCTTTCCCAAAGGCCATATCCCAAGCCCGCACTCCATCGCGCACTCCAGTGGCCTTTCCAATGAAAGCCAATCCATCCCTGCAACCGCGAGCAACCTGAACGGACCGTCCGGCTCTACACACATGATGGATAGCCAGAATCCCTCCCCACGTTGGGAGCCACTGCCAGCCACAGACTCCGGGAGTTTATCGACCACATTTTGCAAGCAATAGGGGAGGGCACAACACACACCAGCAGCGCAAGGCCTCGCACCCTTTCAAAACACCAAGGACAAGGCCCCTTCCAAGGCAGGGGGGCGGATATCCCGTCGCAAGGGCCGCCTTCGCCAGCGATCTTACATGTTATCTATCGTCACTGCACACACACACCCGTGTCGCCGTAAATCGCTGAGCTACATAATACAAGGAGCGGACACGCGATGGAAGAACACAGCACTAAGGCATTCCAGTCATGAACTCCCGCTAGGGGCTATAAGGGCGGCTGGCGGCGGGGCGTCATGAAGGTTGTCCATAGTATGCCAGGCCACCCGTGTGAGGGTTTTTCTTGTGGGGGGGTAGAGAAGAAGAGACGGCGGTAGCTTGAAAGGGGTCGAAGGCCTACGAGGCGACGTGAGGAAGCGAGGTGCCGGCACGGTTTCATGCCACATGGGAACGGGGAAGGCCGTAGGCCGGGCTGGCGGTGTGACGTAGAAAAGATGGGGGGGTTTGTCCCACATAGAGGATTCAAGGCGCGACGGTGGCCGGGAGAGCGCGGGGGGGGGGTCGCCTCCATACCTGCCTGAGGCGTTCGCTTCATGCCAGAGTCGGCGGCGGTGGCGACGGGGCGGGAAGCTACCAGGCAGCTGCGCAGGCTCGGTCTGCAAGCTGAAGCCCTTATCCCGGCTGCTGGGGGAAGGAAGCAAGGGGAGGAAGGACGCGGGCACACGAGCCCCCAAGCAGAGGCCGGCACGCGAGGAGGAATGGCGAAGCGTCTCATGTCTTCACCAGAAGGAGACGGACTCGTTCCGCTTTCTCATGCCCGAGGGGCGGTGCGAAAAACGCCGCGGACAGCGGGTGCCCAGATGCTCAAAGCCCGGGACTTCGAGGGCCAGGGAAGACGCCTCCGTCCAACCGACGCTGGCTTTCCCCTACATAATGCCAAACACAGCCACACAGCCAGTCACGACACTGACTGGCGCAGACACTCTCCGCGGCGCCACCTAATCCAGAGCTGCCGCGCCTCGCCACCGTCATACCTACGCGCTTACCGTCTAAAGGAGAAGGGCAAACGCTGCACTGCCTCCGCTGGCCCCACGAGCTATCCAGGGTATAAGACACTACATATGGATATATGTTGGCGGTTTGACGCTCCACACTAAAAATATGGCTCCGCAAGCGTCGTACGGAATGTCCCTTCAGACTATCTGGAGAAGCAAGGCACAAGTCGTTTTGTCAAAACGCCTTTTTCCACTAACACCCGCCCCAACTCTGTCCACCGTGCCAATTTTTTTTGAATGAAGCGGCAACGCGGGCGAGAGACAGTGACAACAAGACTATAGCCGGACGGCACAAAGAGAGTGTATTGATCGTTAACCTAGAACTCTGGCTTAGCCCATTCGTTCTTAACATTGCGGCATTATATTATATTATATTTCCACTATATTAAAGTTATTAGTATTAATATGTGATAATTAATTATTAGATAGATTATATTATATACTATTATTATAGTTATATAATATTATAGACTTGATATTATATTATATTTTATTATAATTATAGTTATATTATTATTATATTCCATGCACTTAATAAATCTCGCATTAATAAAATTAATATTAGTGTTATAGGATTTAATGACTTTATATTATATTATATTATATTATTATTATTTTTATATATATTACATTATATTATATTATATTATATTATATCTATATTTTATATTATATTATATATTATATTCTTTATATTATATAATATCCAGGACCCTGTAGTCAGTCAACTACATGTTAGAGGCTAACCATCTGAAAACATGCTGCACGGCAGAAATCGCTTCTTTATGAGGCAAATGTGTTCCCCAAACTCTCTAAGTAATAGGCTAAAACCTGCCTCTAAAATTTCCAGCCAGAATGATTCCAGAATTGTGTCCTGGTTGACTATTTAAATGGACTCTTTTAACCTGAACACATTGGCTTGAACCTCGCCCTCCTCTTTTGCTATATGCATCAAAGGGCTTATTGCTTTTTTTGCACAGCGCTAAAGACTCAGGACTGCGCTCAACCTCAAGCAGTAGTGGACCACAAAGTAGCAGGATCAAGCAGCAGATCCCAGCCTCTAAGGGATGCATATCTTTTTAGCGCACGTGTTGTGACTGCTGCAGGCAGCAGTGGCTGTGGGTGACGAATGCTATCCTTGGGGAGTGTCGAGAGGATCTGTGGCTGACAGCCATCAGGCAGACCCTGGACCCGCAGTGTTGGCCTCTTACTATTCACGCTCTCTCAGCAATATAAGAGCATGACGGATACTCCTCCCTACGCCTAGGGAGGAAATGCCTCCTGACACTAGGGACTGCCTCTGGTCTTCTCCACCACCCAGTCATAGAAATTATAGGTCGCTTCTCTGGTCTACGCGATGGTTTTCTGATTCCTCCATATCAATACCAAAAAGGGATAGGAGGTTGATTCGAGTAGTAGTCTCTCCCTGCACTATCCAATGAATAGATCTTCAACCTTGTTCCTGAGTGAATAATAGCCAGGACGACACTTCATCTTTAGAATTAGGCAACAATGCAATCTCACACTAGCTCTGCGTGACCTAAAGAGGCTTTAACTCCCAGTGTGTTTTGTCTGAGATCTTTATTATTGCTATCTGGCTGTCTCCGTATGTTGTCCCTTCCTGCCATGTTGGACCCTTGAATCTCTTCTTGGTTGTGCGACCATCATGCTTTCGTGGGGAACCTCGACGGAGAGGTTTTTCATTTTTTTGGGTTAGAGTTATGTCGAGAGTATGTCTTTGACTAGCTTTTGGATAGTATATGGTATATGGCTGATTTGATTTTTATCGATGATTTAGTATTTGTGTGTGCACAGGTAGTATTGCGGTTGTGGTTGTTCTACTCTGGTATTGCTAGGCAGTTTTCATTATTTATCTGATAAAGTCTCCTGTTTCAATTTTCTCAGTGCGACCCAGGATACAGGAGCCATGTACAACATCAATGCCTTGGTGTGAGAAGATACAGTTAAGTGCTTGGACCACATCTGGTCTCAGAGACATTGCGCACAACCAAGAATGGCGCGTCAGGTGGGAAAATCCATGATGACAACCAAGCGGTGCCTAAACAACATGACGAAAAGCCTCAAGTCTGCGCAGTAAAGGATGAGTGATGTCGCTGGAGGCTGTGGTGTATGCGAACGCCCTAGAAGATGTTGGGATGGTTCGTGCTGAAGCCTGCTATCATTTGTGCCCTATAACGCAATCACCGTGCGGGGGTGGGTCAAAATCTCTCAGAGTGACATGTTCGTAAAAACGCGGCTCGCAAAAGCTGAAAAAACTCTGTTTCCCACCCGCGGACTTTTAAAAAGAAAGAAAAAAAGGGTGGGGGTTAAATTAAAATATCATCAATCATCTCCACACGAAGACTTAACAATGTGAGATTTTTTTACAAAAGAAACAAAACAGCATTGGGGAATCATAAATAAATGCAGCGATGCAGTGGCGCTGCAGAAGAACAAGTGGAAAACGGTATTCCCCAATGGAAAATGTTCACACATTCGGGTTGCTGAATGAGATCCCACGATCTTCTCTTCCCGCCAAGCTGAATCGCTAACGGTTGTAAACGTAAATGCACAACTTCCAGCAGTGGTTTCAGAATCGCGCATTGTGCTAGGTTGTGATCACCGAAATCGCGCTACTCCGATGTACTGTTATTTCGGAAAATGCAATTCCAACAACCGGCCGGCGCAAGCTATGGAACACGCCACTAGCTGAAGTGGGCGAGAGCACATAGAAGTTTTGTTTAACTCGCGATATCTACTTATCGACGTACCAAGTAGAGAGGCAAAGACAGTATACCGGTGCTTTACTACGCATCTCTCTCTTGTTCTCTCGCGTTTCTATTAGGCCGAAGGAGTTCAGAGTGGCGCGGGTCTTTGGTCGCCGCCAGACGCCGGCGCCGAGGCGAAGGGCCAGTCGCGCCGTCTGAAAAGGGGAATCGGAGGCGCAACACTCGCCGCGACCTGCATGTTTCTGGCTCGGGGAAGAAAAGCGTTGTGAAAACCTGGAAGCTCAAAATTCCGGGAAGGCTCTACGCGCCAGCCGAGATGCGCGGGAGTCAGGTCTATTCTTCTCTTACAACTTTGTAGAACTTCCTTTGGCTGGCTGTTCGTGTGTTTATCTCTGACCTTCCCTTCCCTTCACTCCGAAGGGCCGCCCAGCGCTTTCTGAGAGGGGATTTTGTTGATGATGAGGATGCGGCAGACGTGCACAGGTCTTCGGAACTGCCCTGCTCTTGATACCTAAGACCTTCCTGAATTCCCTAACTTAATAATAAATATTATTAATAGCTCTTTACCACCGCCCATTTTGGCTACAACACTGAGCTTGGAGGCTTGGCACTCGCACGTAAGCGCCGCGGAATGTGCTCTGTTGGCTTTTTGTCTCTCTGCCTGCTGATCGAGCATTCACTTCTGTAAATGTTTTAAAATGTATTTTTTTCCATTGATTTTATTTTATTTTTACTAACCAAGCGGTGTATAAATTTATGAAAAACAAACCAATGATTGGATGGTCTGGTGGATTTGCTCCACATAGGGCTTATCCTTCATGAGGTTGGCGTTAAAAAGCAGAGGATAGGGCGAACTGGCTTGGCGGTTAAATCCATAAAGCCCACCTTGATAGAGGGTTTGATGGTTGAGTGGAAAGAGGGTAGCAGACTAAACTCTTGCATAGCCAATTTCCCTCATGATTTGAGTGAGTGGATCTTGGGAGTAAACCTGAACTGCCTCAATAAAATAACGTTCCACAATATAGAAGGCTTCCGCAATTAATCTATTATTGGTAGCTAGTGCAGCTTTGAGACTGAAATCCCGTATGGCATTTCAACTTGGGAATAAGCCTTGGCTGGATGTTACTTGGGAGCATTCCCCACAAACCTTTACAAATATACTGGAGAGGAAAGGTTGCGACTGGGAAATCTAAATGATACTGGCACTGAAAATCAGCACTGGCGGTCATCCGACGTTGGCTTGGATGAACCATACTGACGGCAATAAATGTGTTCACCGACGCGCATGCACATGGAGTGGGCTAAAAGGCTATGGTTGATAGTAAAACACACGCTCTTTTTCTTCTTTAGGGCTTGTAGAAATGCCTGAAGCTACAAACTATGACATATAACAGCTGGAGTATTTTCTATGGGGCTTTGTTAATGACATGCCCTGAACCACTCACCATTGTACAAATATTTAGTCATTGTCTTATCTAGCAGCTTCAAAAGAAGCAAAGGGAAACTTTCGAACATTGATAGAAACAAATTCTGATGTGGACGATAGAATAAAACTAGAATAGGAATATGTATGCATATTTGAGTGTAGAAGTTGGCACATGTTCCGCTATTTTAGCAATGTTTTAAAAATAAATATTCCAACTGGTGTATGCTGGCTAAAGCTGTCGGTTGAGTTGCATATAAAATATTTCTGTGGTAATGGTTGATGGGCTGGCTGTTCAATTTTTATGCTGAAAAAAGGCTGCATTTTATATTTATTGCGGTTGTTCTTTTGTTTTGCGCATTAGGAGAGTAATATTTAGAATTAATTAATGAAAATTGGGTATATTCCTATGTTGCATGGCAGGATGGAAATCATGACAAGTACTTTTGAGGGAGATGAAAGCATTATAATGAACATAACGCTAAACTGGATGTGGTAAGTAAAGGTTCTTTCAGGAAAAACAAGACCAAAAAAAAATTCTCTGGCTAAAAGATTTTGAAAAAAATAAGTTGCAGGAAATGAGAAATAAAAGAACTTTTTAAGGATTAGAAAACCAACTTTATAACTAGCCATCGAGTTTTCATGTAACTTTGTGGCTGTAGTAGGCAGCCTTGTGTGACTGTTCTTCTATTCCGCACATCCTCTGGTGCATGCGAAAAGTGCTGTTGGATAGAGTGGGAAAGGAATTGGTCTCTCACTTTGGTGGCAGCATAATCTAGTTATAGTGGTGGAATGGATCTATGGCGAAGATGACCGTGGAAGACAGAGACATCCAAGAAGATTAAAAACATTTAGACCAAGGAGTGGGAAAAATTATAGAGTATCTTAAAAGACCACTGTAGATATCTAAAAACACTATCTTAGGAATTGTCATAAATTATAATAGTTACTATACTTTTAAGTAGGATAGAATGAAACAGAAAAACTGGAAGCCAGGGGAGGGTGGGGGAAGTTCTGGGGGATTTACAGGTAATCTCAGAATGTAAAATACTGAAGAATGATTTTTATGTATAGAAGATATATTGTTAATAAAAATAAAATATTTTATAATAAAAGATAATACCTAAGCCTCTGTACAATTAACTGAGATCCATCTTCCTCACTTACTTGTGCAATGGGCTATGTAAGAGAGAGGCAACAGGAAATTGGTACTCGCACAATTTTGACGTGCTTGTCTGCCTATCCACTAGAGCCACCCAAGTTGAGAGAGTGAGATAACACTCCTTCAAATCCTTATATCCTTTGCCAGGACGCGATTTGGAGGAAGCAACATGGCTTCTTTGAAAGCCTGTTGTGAAAGTAACTATACACGGCCGCCGCATTCCCCCAAAAGCCATTGTGTGGTGCCTTAAGGAACTCAGGTTGAGTCTTGTTTTAAATCTTATAACTGGGGCTTAGAGCCTAGAAGAGACCAACCCTGTCCTTCCCTTGCACGCACAGAAGTTTCATCTCTTCCAGAATACAAGTCTTTGCAGATCACTAGAAAAACTGAAAGGGAAGGGATTTCCTGTGCAGAATAAGAGATTTTTATTATTTACTTACTTTATTAAATTTGTAATACCGTCATCCAAGATCACAGGGAGGCAGTTACACATAAAAACACAAAACCGAGAACATGAAAAATACAACCAATAAAAGATAAACAAACCAATAAGCCCTTTGCACAAACAATGTTAAAAGGCCATTGAAATGTTAATCGTCAAAGGCTGCTTATAGAAGAAATGTTTTTCGCCTGGCAGCTAGATATATGTACTGAAAGTGCCAGATGAACGCCTCCCTGAGCAGAAGTCATTCGCACAAACAAGGAGACACTGCCGCAGAAAAGGTCGCATTATCTGTGTTGCCGACATTCTGCGAGGGAGGCACATTATCGTGTTGGCCCATATGGAGGAGGGACACATATAAAGAACAGGGCCAGATGAGTGATTAACAGGGTGCTGGTTGGTTTCATATGGGGAGAAAGCAGTCTTGAAGTATTTTTACAATGCATTTACTTATTGGAACAATTCTCATTTCCGATACATTCTTAATTTGTGGTGTTTTAATTATTGGAATGTTTATTTGCATTTGTTATGAGCTGCTTTTTGCGAGAAGAGCCGCGTGCACACACGTAAAATAACTAATAATGCAGGTCATTGCATGAAGGGCTAGGTTTACACACTAATTAAAAGTGGTGCCACTAACCACAATGTGTACTTTTACTGTTTCCTTGCTTTCAAAGTGTAATGTAATATAGCCTTGTCCTTGCTATTAATCAGAAATGAGCTAAATCTAGACACAGTGAGCTTGATTCCCCACCATCAAGTTTTCGGCCACTGCTCTCGTGTGAGA